>JAXQQM020078557.1:0-16459 GCA_034641835.2 Pinus albicaulis | reverse complement strand
TGCAAGTGGTGTCCTAAAGGAAGCCTTGGATCCAGTGTGAAAATTGATGAAACGTGGTCCATAGAGGTGCTGAGGGTTGTAGCCTTCAGTCAGGGGGTTGTAGCTCCCTTCCAAGTGAGGCTGGTAAACGAGAGAAGGGGGTCGTAGCTCCCTTCGAGGAGAGGCTGGTAAACGAGTCAGGGGGTTGGAGCTCCCTTCCAGGAGGGAATGGTAAACGAGCGCAGGTGGGTGCCTGCGTGCTGGTAGGAGTCTGCACCAGCACATATGTTGTAAGATGTTTTCTCTATAATAAAATATTTAAGGCTGAGCAACTGCAGCGGTGGTTTTCTCCCGATTTGGGTTTCCACCTAGAAATCCTGGTGTTCATGTGTGATTCTTTGTGTGATGGTTTATTCTGTTCTTACTGCACATGTTTACTTTTTATTGAACATCTGATGAATGAATGATGGAATAATAGAAGTGAAGATTTAATGACATATCTAGATCTCTGTGTATACGCTAGTTTCATAAAGGGGATCCGCGTATATACGCTAGTTTACTGAAGGAAAGTAGCGTATGAGTTTTAAGGAATGAAAAAGTAAAAAATATTTGATTATGCGGTAAATGCGAGTTCACCCCCCCCCCCCCCTCTCGGTATTTTCCCAACACATGTGGCTTCGTCAGATCCTGTCTGAATTTGGTCTTCATCAGCAACATCCAACTACGCTTTGGTGTGATAATCAAAGTGCCATTCAACTATGTAAAGATCCAGTTCAGCATCAGCATATGAAACACATTGAAATCCACATACACTTCATCAGAAATCTCATTCATGATCGTGTTCTTGAAGTGTAGTATTGTCCGACCAATGATCAAGTAGCCAATATCTTTACGAAGGATCTCATAGAAGCGAAGTTTACCAAACTTTGATCCATGCTTGGAGTTCAGGAAAGTTGTCATTAAGGGGGGATAGGCTCTAATGCCTCCTTCCTTCTCTTATTGTGTCACTTTTGTAAATCCTTCAATCCTATCCCAATTTGTTCTTAAGGGGGGATGTTAGGATATTTCGACACATAGGAAATAGGCTCCTTTTGTGTCACCTTTGTAAATCCTTCAATCCTATCCCAAGTTGTTCTTAAAGGGGGATGTTAGGATATTCCAACACATAGGAAATATTTAAGAATAACTTAGTCTAGTGTAGAGTTAGGTAAAGTGTGTTTCTTTACCATGTTTTGGGGTTCTATAATTTATTAGACAAGATTGGTAGAGTCCAATTACAGAAACAACATCGTTTCAACCAAATTTGGGATTCTAGGATCTAGCCCTCCTGAATCCAGAGAGGGATCTCTCCAATATGTACAAAGATGGATATTGTCTTTGAAGTTTGAGATAATGATATTAGGCTAGTTATGAAGGCCAAGGGTTTTGTTTTATTTTGGATGGTTGAGCATGATTACTGTTTGAGGTGAAAAGTCCTGAATGCAAAGAGTTTCAAAGGTGAGAAGTTGCAAGAGGGAAGAACAGCGATGGCTAAAAGATAGATATAACGTTGGTTTTTAATCCATTGGGCTATGGAGTCATAACAGGGCTTTAATTGAACAACAACATCAAGAGTGACCCAAGGGGCAAGTCATCTATACCACAAGATTATTGAGATTGGAGTGATGGGATGGAAACAATAAAGTGTTGGAGGGGTGGAAACTGATAATAATTTCTCAGAGGATTTATAGTTAGTCCAAACAAGAAAAGCCTCTTAAGTAACTGTTTAAAACCAACCAAGGACAGGGCTAACCATAAACTTCTTGGGCAAGTTCTATTAAAGCAGCTTAATTGACAAACAATCCAGTAATCCACATAATTACCTTCAGAAAGTATGAAAACATATAAGAGAAACAAAGTGTAACTTAAGATCATATAAAGTACTTTTAAACCTATTCTGCTTTCAGTCAACACCAAGGGAAATTTTCAGAATCTGCCTTTGGAGAAAAGGATCCAGGAATCAGGGCAAACCATATCTTCTCTAGTCTAACTTTAATAGCAAATAATGGAAATCACATTCAAGAACAGTGTTTAAGCAAGCAGAAGGACGAGGGAACGCCAACATTCCTAACTGTTTAAACTGTATTAAATCATTCTTGAATAAACAAACTTGAGGAAAACATTAAGATAAAGATTTCTCAGCCAAAGAAGGTTACTGATATACAGTAGATCCTAACCCTGTTCAAATTGTTCTTTACAGAGGAATATGAACAATATGGCATACATAGAAGGAAAACAATAACAAAGAGAGGTGCACTTCACCAATGACATAGACCCGGATCCCAAGAAACAACTTTTATATTGATGTCAAACCGGTTACAGTCTTCAAGTCCAATGTTTCAGTTCAGCAATCATCTTCACTATTCAGCCTAACTAATCTATCACAAGCAGAGCTCCAAGGGCCAGTGAACACTATTTACAATCAGAAGTTTAGGCTCAAATGTATTTCAAAGCTCTGTAAGCAACTCAACCAACAATTTCTCATCTTCTTCTGAGGTATTTATAGAAGAATGAGGAGGTGATCTGAGAAAAGATCTCTCAGGATAATTAATACAGGTTCAAGACTTCTTGGCCTTTTGAGGGGCTCGAGGGAGAAATTTACAGGTGGATCACTGTATTAACTGTTTTACAATAAATATCAAAGCTCGGTGGGAGCTTTATTTTGACTTTGAGGCTCTGTGTGTTTTGTGGAGTAACCCCGTAGATATTTTCTGCATTGATTTCCTTGCAGAAGTAACTCCCTGGCTACGCTGAGGCAAAATCTGATCTTCTTCAATAACTTCGGCCTCTGTTTGAAAGGTTTGAGGCAACAGGTGGCTTTGTGGTAGCTGAGGAATCAATTTGCCTCAAGATGTGGCGGTGGAGGCTTTCTGTCTGATAAAACACTTTAGGATTTCTTTAAACTGTGTTTTGAGTTGGGAATTAGGCTTTTGATAACCGTCTTAGCCGTAATCCCGTAATACTGTCTTCAAACTTATACTCTTTAACTGTTTTAAAATAAAGCAGTGTCTTGTCGATGTGCAGGGCTACGCTGGGCTTTACGGCATCAATGCTCATAGAGCATCGACGAAACATGGAATGGAGCCCGGCGGCTAGCTTTCTTCTATGAATCAAAGGCGCGAGAATCGTCATTCCCGGCCTTCGGCCTGTATATAATGAAAAACCACTTAAATCCTGCATAAAACACCAAACAATTAAGAAATCCTTCGAGATGGGTTTAAACCGCCGGATGGTGGGAGAGCGGGGAGATGAACAAGCCAGAGTGAATTTGGACCGTTTGATCTGGACACGTGGATGGTCCGGATTCAATCAGAGGATCGCAATCGGGGAATCACAATCGGGGGTAGCGAGCAAATGCACCGATTGAAACATGCGATGCGATTGAGCGCAGGCCGTCGATCTATAGATCAGATCGACGGTGGAGAATGAATCGGGGGAGAGGCCAATCGGCGAAACAAAATAGTGGATGCGATTGAAAATCTCCGATGCGATTGTGCGATCGGGAGGGCAGAAGCGTTTAAGCGATAGCCATTGATCTACGAACGAAATCAACGGTGGAGAATGGATCGGGGGAGCCACAATCAGGGGGGAAACAAAACGCATGCGATTAAACTTTTGTGATGCGATTGAAATCGCCGATGCGACGGAGCGATGGCCGTTTGATCGGCCAACAACCAACGGTGGAGATGAGCCGGGGGAAAACCCTTGTATATTTTATGAAATCCAAACTTTTGGAATAAAAATAAAAATAAAGGTTTTATGTTTTGGGGCGTAAAAATAAATCTAAGGCGGGAAGGCGCCCGAATGCGGGGCCGTTGGATATATGAGCTATAATGGGCCCGGGACTTTACATATTCAAAAGAGCCAATCGCAATCGGAGTCTCAGGCCTGGTCTTTCCGATCAACCCTTTTGAAAAATTGCGATGCGATTAGCACCCGGGATCCTTAACACCTGGTCCCGGGGAAAAGTTATATGGAAAGAAAATAAAAGGGGCGGGGTTTATAATACATAGGACCCAATCGCATCGGAAGTTCTGATGCGGTCTTTTTGATCTACCCGTTTGATTTCTCTGATTGCGATTGCGCGATCGGTCTTTCAATCAACCCATTAAAATATTAAACACGTGATTTCAAGTTTTTAAGTTGAAACTTTGGATAAGCGGGTTTTGGGTTTTATAAAGAAAAATGGGTTTGGGAATGAAATTTTCACAAGGTCTAAGTGCCGAGGGCGGGCTCAAGGTTATATATGAAAATAATATGATCAGGAGTCACAAACATCAAGGCTAATCGCAATCGGAACTTTTGGTCCATGGCAAAAGACTTGCGCTGTTTGAATGTGTGCGATGCGATTAGCGCCGAAAGGCTTTGGCGTTTGGTTCTAACGCATGGGCATGTGGAGGGGAAGTGGTTTAGTACTTAGCCCAAAGGGCTTAAGTCCATAGCAAAGACTTGCATTTTTTATGAATTTTTCTTGGTCTTTCAATGGAAATTGGGGTTCCGAAATAGTTAAAAAGTGAGTTTTTAACTATGGAAAGGGGAATTTTTCATAAATGGAAGAAGAGCACTTTATGAAAACAAGGCAGCTTTGATGGAGAAAAGGGGAGAAAATGAAGGTTTGAGAAGGGGAAAAATGAAGATCTTTCAGCAGTCTTTCATTTGGAATCAGCAGAATTTTCTGAGTATAAAAGGCAAAGATAATGAAGATTTTGGACAGAGGCATGAGGCCTTAAAGAGACTTCAAGAGCCAACAATTTTTAGTGATAAAATTTGTTCCTTGGAGGCTCAAAAATTCTTAGCCACCTTTTGGTATAACAAAATATTATAGGTGGCTAACAGTTGCTCTACTTGGGGATGATGCCTTCTTGAAGGTATCAAGAACTTCAAACTTGGATTCTCTGGGAGGCTGACTTGTGCCTGATCCATTGGGATGCCATTCCTTTGCCGGGAGGATCTTCTTTGAAAACATATTTAGCAGCTATGAAAACAATGGACTTTCATCAATACAAACATTTCTACCTACCCAATCCTACTGATCTAACATTTTTTCTTCATCAGAGTGCACTTGGACTGGCAAACTCTTTTCACAACATTTTATTCTTTTGAAAGCATAAAAACTAATCTAATCCTACTCCTTATTTCTCCCTGAACTCAGATTAAGCAGTTGAGCTCAGATATTTCTCTACCTAATCTACTGTCTGTTGGGATTAAGCTGTCCAACAGACTTTCATTCTCTAATTTCTACGACAGAAATTTAAAAACAACCAAGTCAAGATTGAGTTGTTTGACTTGCTGTGATCTATGGCATAAAAACAAGCTGCACATAGATTATTATTTGCACATTTTTTTATTTTTTTTATTTTTTTATTTTTTTTAAATCAAAATGGAAGGCTTAAGATATGAAAGTCTCTTATCATGGCCTTCTCTTTTCTTCACAGCCCTATTTTTGCTTGCTTTTGAGCTGTATTTGCTTTTCTTCTGGTTCAGATTTTAGGCTGATTAGAACGAGATCTCCTATCTTGTGACTCGGAAAATAAAATAGTTTTGAGTCATCTCTCTTTGGAAACTTTGGTTCAGATTTTGAGTTTGTTTGAACCTTCATTTCTATCCTAATCTATCTACTGATAAGCCAAGATTGAATAGTTTGGCAAATCGAATTCACTATCCTATCAGCAGAAAATTTAAAGCTAATTAGTCAAGATTAGGCAGTTTGACTAACTAGAAGTGTGTTTTGAGGAGTGGCATTTGAGCTTGCACACTTTCAAATTTATTTCTCTTTTTTGGCATGGGGTTGTGCCTTTCTTGTTTTCATTTCTGCCCTCTTTTCATTCTTTCTTTGTTTTTGTATTTTTGAATGTTTGATTTTCCTTCAAAGTAGAAGACAATCAACTAACTACATGCTCAGAACTGAGCTTTATTGACATTCCTATCTAACCTATTCTAAACATGGAGTATTTACATATTCATATGATACAAAAGTGCCAATGCAGCCAGCTGAGTAATGTCAAGAAGAAGAAGAAACTCTGGCTGCTTGTCAGGGGTATCCATAGTATATTTTGAAGATTAATCTTCAAAATAAAAGCTATCACAGAAGATGACAGCTTTTCATGTCTATGGCTCTTGTAAAGGATTGCTGCTTGATAATTCAAGCCAGTTGGAATTTCCACACACTCTTCCAAAGGATCAACAAAGAAAAGATGAAGATTCTCTTCTTTTTGGCCCTCCATGTCTGGTAGATTGTCTGCTTCCAAGGCTTGAGCTTTGAGGAGCGTATCTTCAGGAAGTTGCTTAGAAGCTTCGTCATCTTTAACCTGCACAATAGCAAACTGTGAAATATTTTCTTTGTCTAAATATATGCTTGCTTCTGATACAAATTCAGGCTCTTTGGATGACAGTTTGTCATTAATGAAGGGAGAAGTTTCTTCTTGGGAAGATGGTATATCCACAGTAGGATAGTCTTGTATTTGTTTTTCTCCCTCATCTTCTTCGTTATCTGAACTAGAGGATTCATCATATTTGGCAGTGTTGTCCTCTTGTAGCCCTGATATGCTTGTATTCAGTGGGATGAACTCTGTGAAGAGGTTATTATATTCTTGAGCAGGGGTGTTTTCAAAGGTTCCCACCTGCTCAAAAATTCCTTCATTGCTCTTCTCTTCATTTTCTGAGTTGGAAAGATGCTGATTCCCAATTATGTGAAATCCATTTGTGATGGATTGAAAAGGGTGATTTCTGCTTTCAAGTTGACGATGGTGAAACTCATAACACCAATCGAACGCAGGTTGCCCCGCGTGATTAATTTCTGCTTGAAACTCATCATCATCATCAGACTGGTCGAAATTCGGAAAATCATCAGAATAGACAATTTCATCATTCGAACATATTGGGTTATCAGCTGGTCCTTCCTTATTGTGATCTACAAAAGAACTTTCTAAATCTGTACAACAAATTTCTCTATGTGAATGGGCAAGAGTGCTTGTTTTGCAAAAAGTTTCAGAGACAGACTGTTTATTAATAGTCTGATCTATCTCTTTTTCTTCCAAAGGGGAAGATGTTTCTATGTTCCTTTGAGCAGGAGTACTGCAGTTCTCTGTCTCTTGCAAAGACTGATTTTGAGGCTGGATGTCTTCTTGAGCCTCGGCTATAAGGGATGATGAATCAATATTGGAGTTTTCAGGGATATCTTGAGGAATGTTCTTTACTGCTTGGATTATCTCTTCCTCAACTAATTCATCTATATTCTTAAAAATTTTCAATAGGAGATTAAACTCATGAATGGCTGTTAAAAGATCTTCAGGATGCATCTCTTCCAAAGCTTCCTCATTATCTATAATGTGTTGGGTGATGTTCTGCGATGGATCATAATATATTGCACCCCATGATAATGACGTAGCGTTTTCTTCATAGTTCTCATAGAACACATATTCAAGGTCTCTTAAAGAAAACAAACTACTAGATCTTAAGAATTCATACCAATCCCTAGCTTTTCCTTCTAATGTTAACATGAACATTTTCATTAGGCAGTCTTCATGCCATTCAACTTTCAACCTCCATACATGTATGTGAAATTTGATAAGATGCAATAAAGGGTCATCAAACTTTTCACCTTGAAAAACAGGTAGGTTGTCATCCCAATTCACCTGGGGCATCTTATGTGGAAACCCAAGGATATGATCTCTACTCATTGGGGCATATCTTCGTTGTATTCTTGGAATCATGTTTGTAAATCAAGAAAGAGGTCACTGTGTCTAGTCAATCAGTTCAGGGTCTTCTACCAGTGGAGTCATTTGGTCTTCTGGGAGTTTCAGAGTGTGGAGTCGCCAGGTGGAAAATTTTTAGCTCCTAAGGAGGTAAAATGTTTTATGGTTCCACCACCATATGATTCTTGTAGAGCTGCAAGATTTTCAGGAACTGAATTAGCTCTCGAGGGTGATCTGAAAACAGTTGATAATTTAATCCTAGGAGACTTCCAAAGGATAATTCCTGGATTATCAACTATCTCAGGTGGATCGGGGTCAGGATAGGCTCTAGTGTGAACCTTTCTAGAAGCCACTATGCTGTGTTTTTAGACTCGAATAAACAAGACAAGTTCAACCAGATATGACAATCTTTAAGAGGTTAACTAATCTGTTTACGCAAATTTAATCCTACAGTCCTCTAACTGAGTTTTAAATGATGTTATGATGATAAGGGTTCTTCCCAGTGGAGTCTTAAGGTCTGTCAAGGATTGTGGAGTCGCCAAGTGGAAGTTTTTAGCTCCTTTGGAGGTAAAAGGTTTTATTGTCCACCACCATGTTTATTGAGTACCAATCTAATTTTTTTTTAGGTTTTTCTGAGTTGTTTTTAGTAGTGTGGTTTTTAAGAATATCCTAACTCTATTTCAAAACTTAGCTAAGGTTATGAGACAAATACAGTCTACTCTTATGGCTAAGCTAGCTATTTTTTTCAAGGTTATATGAAGCCTTATCAGAATCCTAGGGTTGACCTAGTTTGTCACTGATTCAAACAAGTTTCATCATGATTACCATTTCTGTGGTAGTGCTTGAAAAGGCTGCTTCTTACTTACAAATTTTTCTTGAATCAAGGGTTTTCTGAGGTCTCTAAAGTCTTATACAAACACTTAGATCCCCAGCGGAGTCGCCAGAAATGTTGCTGGTGGCTCCAGCTGGTTAATAAAGCTGATGCTCTATGAACCAAATCTGTAATATCGTATGGTTAGCTTTGAATGAAAATGATTCGGGGTTCCCTAGTGGAGTCGCCAGAAATGTTGGGTCTCTGTAATAAGCAAGATTGGCAAAAGTTCGATCACAGAGTTAACATCGTTTCAACCAACTTTGGGATTCTAGGATCTAGCCCTCCTGAATCCGGAGAGGGATCTCTCCAATATGTACAAAGATGGATATTGTCTTTGAAGTTTGAGATAATGATATTAGGCTAGTTATGAAGGCCAAGGGTTTTGTTTTGTTTTGGATGGTTGAACATGATTACTGTTTGAAGTGAAAAGTCTTGAATGCAAAGAGTTTCAAAGGTGAGAAGTTGCAAGAGGGAAGAACAACTATGGCTAAAAGATAGATATAACGCTGGTTTTTAATCCATTGGGCTATGGAGTCATAACAGGGCTTTAATTGAACAACAACATCAAGAGTGACCCAAGGGGCAAGTCATCTATACCACAAGATTATTGAGATTGGAGTGATGGGATGGAAACAATAAAGTGTTGGAGGGGTGGAAACTGATAATAATTTCTTAGAGGATTTATAGTCAGTCCAAACAAGAAAAGCCTCTTAAGTAACTGTTTTAAAACCAACCAAGGACAGGGCTAACCATAGACTTCTTGGGCAAGTTCTTATTAAAGCAGCTTAATTGACAAACAATCCATTAATCCACATAATTACCTTCAGAAAGTATGAAAACACATAAGAAAAACAGAGTGTAACTTAAGATCAGATAAAGTACTTTTAAACCTAGTCTGCTTTCAGTCAACACCAAGGGAAACTTTCAGAATCTGCCTTTGGAGAAAAGAATCTAGGAATCAGGGAAAACCATATCTTCTCTAGTCTAATCTTCAATAGCAAATAATGGAAATCACATTCAAGAACAATGTTTAAGCAAGCAGAAGGACGAGGGAACGCCAACATTCCTAACTGTTTAAACTGTATTAAATCATTCTTGAATAAACAAACTTGAGGAAAACATTAAGATAAATATTTCTCAGCCAGAGAAGGTTACTGATATACAGTAGATCCTAACCCTATTTAAACTGTTCTTTATAGAGGAATATGAACAATATGGCATACATAGAAGGAAAACAATAACAAAGAGAGGTGCACTTCACCGATGACATAGACCAGGATCCCAAGAAACAGCTTTTATATTGATGTCAAACCGGTTACAGTCTTCAAGTCCAATGTTTCAGTTCAACAATCATCTTCACTATTCAGCCTAACTAATCTATCACAAGCAGAGCTCCAAGGGCCAGTGAATACTATTTACAATCAGAAGTTTAGGCTCAAATGTATTTCAAAGCTCTGTAAGCAACTCAACCAACAATTTCTCATCTTCTACTGAGGTATTTATAGAAGAATGAGGAGGTGAAATCTAACAAAAATATCTCTTAAGATAATAAATACAGATTCAAGACTTCTCGGCCCTTTGAGGGGCTCGATGGAGAAGTGAACAGGTGGACCACTGTATTAATGTTTACAATTTATGAATTTAAAACTCGATGGGAGTCTTATTTGACTTTGAGGCTCTGTGTAATGTGTGGAGTAACTCTGCAGATATTTCTGCATTGATTTCCTTGCAGAAGTAACTCCCTGGCTGTGCTGGAGGCGAATATCGGATTTTCTTTAATAACTTTGGCCTCTGTTTGAAAGGTTTGAGGCAACAGGTAGCTTTTATGGTAGCTGAGGAATTTATTCACCTCATTTGAAGCGGTGGAAGCCCTCCTGTCAGTGAAACACTTATGATTTTTTTTAAACTATGTTTTGAGTCGGGGATTAGGCTTTTGATAACTGTCTTAGCCGTAATCCCCGCAATTTTGTCTTCAATCTTCGTCTGACGTGCTTTATTTTCAAAAATGATACTCTCTGACTGTTCCTTTGAATAAAACAGTGTCTTGTTGATGTGTAGGACCGCACTGGGCTTCTCGGCATCAATGCTCATGAAACATTGACAAAACATGGAATGGAGCCCCACGGATGGCTTCTCTTCGATGAAACGAAGGCATGAGAATTGTCATTTCCAGCCCTCGACATTTCTTCGTATAACGATGAAAACCATTGAAAACTTGCACAAAACACGAAATAATTAAGAAATCCTGCGAAAATAGGTTAAACTGCTTCAGAAGGAGGGAGAGGAGCGTGACCGTTGGATCTGGACACGTGGATGGTCCAGATTTAATCGGGGAATCGCAATTGGGGGGAGGAGAAAAGTGGCATGATTGAAAAACTACGATGCGATGGCACGATCGGGAGGGTCAAAGCGATTGAGCGATGACCATTGATCTAAGGTTTAGATCAACGGTGGGAAATGAATCGGCGGGTTTTGAAGCAGCGGTAAGACTCGTGATCGGAGGAAATGAGGGCCGTCAGATCTCGGAAGGCGGAGAGGAGATCAACGGTGGACAATCAATCGGGGATCAGTAATCGGGGGGTGGCGAAAAAAGGTGTGATTGAAAAACCTCGATGCGATTGCGCAATCGGAACGATTATGCGACAGCCGTCGATGTAAGAACAAGATCAATGGTGGAGAGTGGATCGGGGGAGTCGCAATCGGGGGGGAAAACAAAACACATGCGATTAAACATTTGCGATGCGATTGAAATCACCGATGCGACGGAGCGATGGCCGTTTGATCGGCATATGATCAACGGTAGGGATTAACTTTGGAGTGGAACAGTGAAAACCTTTATAATATATGAAAAACCAAAGTTTTTAATATAAAACAAAGGTTTACATAGATCGGGGTGGAATATTTATATGTGAAAGGAATAGGCACCCGATTTTGGGGCCTTTGGGTGTATGAAACATGATAGGCCCGGGGCTTTATATATGTCAAGGGCCAATCACAATCAGAACTGCGGGTCCGGTCTTTCCGATCAACCCATTTAAAAAATTGCGATGCGATTCAGCGCCGGGGGTTTCTAACACTTGGTCTTGGGCATAAGTCATATGAAATGGAGGCGGGAGATGTTTTAACACTCAAGACCCAATCGCATCGGAAGATTTCAATGCAGTCTTTTTGATCAACCCATTTGATTTCTCCGATCGCGATTGCGCGATCGGGTCTTTTTAATCTACCTATTAAAGTATTTCAACATGTGACTTAAGTTTTTAAGTTTAAAACTTTGGATAAATGGGTTTTGGGTTTGAAAAGGAAAAATGGATCGAGCATGAGATCTTCACAAGGTCTAAGCACCGAGGGCGGGTTCAGGGTTACATGAAAATAATATGATCGGGGGTCTTAAGCAGCAAGGCTAATCGCAATCGGAGTTCTTCGGAGTATGGCAATGACTTGTACATTTGATTCTTTCCGATGCAATTAGCGCCTTAACCCATTAGAAAATGGTTCCAGCTCCAAAGCGTATGGTGGGGAAGTGGTTAGGACTTAGCCCAAAGGGGCTTAAGTCCATAGTCATAATACTTGTATTTTTTATGAATTTTTCATAATTTTCAATGGAATTTGATGGTTTTGGGATAGTCAAAAAATGGGTTTTTAACTATGGGAAAGTGATTTTCATAAATGGAAGAAGAGGATTTATGAAAACAAGGAATTTTTATGGAGAAAAAGGGGAGCAGATGAAGGTTTGAGAAGGGGGAAAATGAAGGTCTTTCAACAGTCTTTTACTTGGAATCAGCAGAATTTCTAAGTATAAAGCGGTAACAGCAATGAAGATTTTGGACAGAGGCACGAGGCCTTCTAGGAGTCTTCAAGAGTCAACAATTTTTAAGTGATAAAATTTGTTCCTTGGAGGCTCAAAAAGTCTTAGCCACCTTTTGGTATAACAAACTATTATAGGTGGCTAACAGTTGCATGCAATACGGAAATTTTGGCTCTTTATAGATAGGGATCCAACCGTCCACCATCCCTTCTGTCTTATCACTGATCCATCCCACCAAAATAGCCGTGGATGCGTGGCATGTTTAGAATCATGCAGGATTGGTACTTGCGGTGATGCTTTTAACGACTAAGTGAGGTAATCATTATAAGTGAAGGAAATTTAGGATCATGGTAGAAAGGGTAAGTATATCCAAGAAATGGTTAAACATTTCCGCACTCCTTCATAATTCAAAAAAAGAACTTTAGCATTTATTAAAAAATGATCATGATTCTTAACTAAAAACACCTTGTACTTTAAATAATTTTCTCCTAGTTAATATGATAGCACAAGTACTCCTTAAATAAGTGAAAAAGGCTTCTTGTAAACTTTCATGATGACCACTTTCCTATGACATATACTTATGAAAAGAACAAATTGTACTCTGCTTCTGTCAAGGTGCATGCTTGCACTGATCTATTAACACCGCTTACTATGTTGTTCTGTTGGTACCATTCTGCTTGTATTATTATATAGGACGATATGCTTGCACTAGTGCAAGCATATTGTCTAAAAAAAAAACAGGGAATTTAAGTAAATTATAGGTTGGACTTCTAACATGGCTTCCTCAACTGATACTAGAAATTTGCTTCGCCCTTTCTTGATGCTTCAGGGCATCTTTTTTCTCTTTGTGTATGAGATCTTGCAATGAATTCATGAGGGAAAAAAGAAGTGGGAAAGGGGAAAATTTCAGAATGGGAAGGAATTTTTTTATAGGGATTCTAGGAATAGTACCAAAGAGAGGATAAACAGAAGTGGGATAGGGAAAAAATTCAAGGGTAAAGTGGGATTTTTACGAAGCGGGTAGGGTAAATTCAGAAGAATGTGGGAAGGTTAATCATTATGGGATTTAAAGAATAAAACTGAGGGAATATTACGAAATGGGATATGAAGAAAGGAAAAAAAATTTCTGGAAGGTCAGCATGCACTGGTGCAAGAAAAATAACTGCAACGAGAATTAAGTGTTACTTGAATAAAAATATCCATGCTAATTACCCCAATGTATAAAGGTTCATCATACAGACACAGCACACTCGGTGGTAAACTAGCATATCTAAAGATCAGAAAAATTCTATTTTATTAGAAATTTTGATCTTCACATGACAAGGTTGGTTTTTCGGGTTGATCCTTTTGCAATCATCTCGGCGGGCGGATTTTCACAATTACGGGGAAAATATTTTTTCTTTACTTTTTTTATTAATTTTTTTTTTTGTATTTTTAAAAAAAAATCTCAAGAGAAAGAAGGATTCATGTCTTCAAAAGGTTGGTATTACCATTCACCACTACCATCCTGAAATTCTGTTGGACTTTCTGTGTAAAATCTTTCTTGGCAAGTGTTAGTATGAATTCTTTGTCGAAGTGTACGAAAAAAAACCACTTTAGCTACGCATAACTAATAGCCCTAACAACAATAGAGGCTGCCAAACATCTTCAGATCTGCGATTAGTAATTAAAATGCTGCAACAAACAGATCTATAAATGGAAAGACATTAAGCAGTAAAGTAAAGGGTTTGCTCCATGCATCCAACAGACAAGACAAGAACACAATTTTTTGAAAGAATTTTTATATTACGGGGCACCTGGGAGGAAAACAAGAAGGTGTATCCAGCTCTCCTCAATGGGATGGGTTCTTTGTAGTCCTCAGCACTTCAGATCTAAGCTTCTTCTCTCTAGTTGATGTAGAAAACCCAATGCAAAAAGTAGAGCTCAAAGGGAGCAAAATGGCAGAAAATGGTGACCAAGTGTATAGATCCAGAGTGATCTAGTAGGCAACAAAAGGTGAAGAATGATAGGGAGAACCCTCCTATTTATAACAAAATATTGGGTCATTCTAGATCTTGGTGCATGATTAAAATAATGTTAACCAAATCTAGATCCACCTTTTATGGAATATTTTATTATATTTGTTGGAGAGAAAAAGTATTTGACTTGGGTCAAATCCCTTTATTTGTTAATAATAAATAAATAAATGATTTATTTATCTTTTTAAGGAAGTGGTTGAAGGATAATTAAATAAATAATGATTTATTTAATTATTTGTGGGTGATTTGGTCATATTTAACAAGGAATATTATCTAAATAAGATTTAAATAATTATTACTAGAAAATAATAAGATAAATAAGGGTTTATCTCATTAATTTCTTTGTTTTTGGGTTAAACATGACTGGGAATAATAATTAAATTATGGTTTAATTAATTATTCCATGAGGAAAATCAAACAAATATAGGTTTGTTTAATATTTCCTTTTGGGGTTTTCTGTTTTAACATAGTGAAGGCAATTTTACTTAGGGTAAAATTGGTCTTACATGGTGTACTTGGGTCCATCTAATGATAATAGGTTAGATGACCAAAAAATGGTGTAACAGATTGCCCCCCAGCGTGCGAGTGTCAGAAGCAAATCGTATGACAGAAGTACGTTGTAAGAACTCAATCACCAGACAACAAAAGGGAAGTCAGAGAGAGAAATGCAAGGTAGATAGTGTGCTGAAGGACTAGACCCTGAGGAGACGAGACTCGCAGGTGCAACAAGTCTCTTTTTATGAGAGGGTACTTGTGCTGAAGGCGGCGGGGGAGGCATACCTATGCCCGCCGAGACAAAGTACAAAAGAATAGTGTGTCCGGTAAACAAGGGACCGAACCATAAAGTACAACTGGCATAAGCAGGAGCCAGATAAGAATACAATGAAGAGTCTCACATACATGCTGTGCCTGGGATAACAGCCAGGACTAGTACAATAATATCTGAGTACATGAGATAAATACAACCCAAATGCCCCCTGTAAATGAGGAAGGGCTCACAAAATCTGACTGATACATGCAAATCAAAGAGGTGCTGCAAGTGGCTAAGGCCAACATCATCAAAATCTGGAGCGGCATGGAAGGCTGCAAAGAAGAGGTCATCCGGGCATGTGGGGGGCTACCTGCAGGGCCACCCCCTCATGAGGGTTGAGACATCTCACACATACCCGGGAATCATCAAGAGCTGCTACTGGGTCACTGGACTGTCAAGTATACGAATCTCGATCATGCGGAAAGGAGCTGGAGAAACAATCAAGTCAAAGGGAAATGAGATATCCCCCTGCCTGATCCGAGGCACCGAACAAGAGTGGAAGCTGGAACCAAGGTACACCGCCCTCTAGACCTGGCTTCTGGAATGAATGTGCTGATGTCGACAGAAGGAGGTCCGCCATAGGTGAGGCAATGAGAGATCCTCAACTAAGTCACGAGAGCAAAACAATAGGGCGATGGACAGACTGACACTAATGACGATAGTGGAAATGGGAAGGACTGAGTAGTGACTGGACGACTTCCCTTGTTAGAGCATAAAGAGCATGGATGACATGGCAGCGACTGACACAAGATCATAAGGGATAGGGGACAGTGAGACTGAAGGTCATAATGTGCGACACAAGAGAGGGACCAAGCAATGAAGGATGGAGGGCTATAGTGGGGTGCAAAGGGACGTGGTGTAGCCTCCATGGATGCGATGATGACTCAACTTGGATGCTCTAAACAAGGGCGACTTGATGGTGCTGCCACACAGTAAAGGCCCCAATGGGGGACCAAGGAAGCATGAGTACAAGGTGGTAACTCATGACGAAAATCGACACGAACATGGACAAGTATGGAGGCGAAGTGGTGCCCCAAGTACAAGTGTCGTAAGTGAGGAAATTCGATTTAGAGTGTAGGTGAAGTGGCCCTTCTTGGACAAAACGGGTCCTGGCGAAGTAGCAAATCATAAAAAGGAGAAAAAACAGATGCTGGCTATCTAAAAGAAAATAAAACATGCATTTCAGAAGGGAAATGCTAAGGGTAATATTTCTTAAGATAGAGTGCATTGCGAGGA